>JAMJFZ010000770.1:2550000-2560000 GCA_026225945.1 Cricetomys ansorgei
TTTAACTTTAACTTTAACTTTAACTTTAACTTTAACTTTAACTTTAACTTTAACTTTAACTTTAACTTTAACTTTAACTTTAACTTTAACTTTAACTTTAACTTTAACTTTAACTTTAACTTTAACTTTAACTTTAACTTTAACTTTAACTTTAACTTTAACTTTAACTTTAACTTTAACTTTAACTTTAACTTTAACTTTAACTTTAACTTTAACTTTAACTTTAACTTTAACTTTAACTTTAACTTTAACTTTAACTTTTAACTTTAACTTTAACTTTAACTTTAACTTTAACTTTAACTTTAACTTTAACTTTAACTTTAACTTTAACTTTAACTTTAACTTTAACTTTAACTTTAACTTTAACTTTAACTTTAACTTTAACTTTAACTTTAACTTTAACTTTAACTTTAACTTTAACTTTAACTTTAACTTTAACTTTAACTTTAACTTTAACTTTAACTTTAACTTTAACTTTAACTTTAACTTTAACTTTAACTTTAACTTTAACTTTAACTTTAACTTTAACTTTAACTTTAACTTTAACTTTAACTTTAACTTTAACTTTAACTTTAACTTTAACTTTAACTTTAACTTTAACTTTAACTTTAACTTTAACTTTAACTTTAACTTTAACTTTAACTTTAACTTTAACTTTAACTTTAACTTTAACTTTAACTTTAACTTTAACTTTAACTTTAACTTTAACTTTAACTTTAACTTTAACTTTAACTTTAACTTTAACTTTAACTTTAACTTTAACTTTAACTTTAACTTTAACTTTAACTTTAACTTTAACTTTAACTTTAACTTTAACTTTAACTTTAACTTTAACTTTAACTTTAACTTTAACTTTAACTTTAACTTTAACTTTAACTTTAACTTTAACTTTAACTTTAACTTTAACTTTAACTTTAACTTTAACTTTAACTTTAACTTTAACTTTAACTTTAACTTTAACTTTAACTTTAACTTTAACTTTAACTTTAACTTTAACTTTAACTTTAACTTTAACTTTAACTTTAACTTTAACTTTAACTTTAACTTTAACTTTAACTTTAACTTTAACTTTAACTTTAACTTTAACTTTAACTTTAACTTTAACTTTAACTTTTTAACTTTAACTTTAACTTTAACTTTAACTTTAACTTTAACTTTAACTTTAACTTTAACTTTAACTTTAACTTTAACTTTAACTTTAACTTTAACTTTAACTTTAACTTTAACTTTAACTTTAACTTTAACTTTAACTTTAACTTTAACTTTAACTTTAACTTTAACTTTAACTTTAACTTTAACTTTTAACTTTAACTTTAACTTTAACTTTAACTTTAACTTTAACTTTAACTTTAACTTTAACTTTAACTTTAACTTTAACTTTAACTTTAACTTTAACTTTAACTTTAACTTTAACTTTAACTTTAACTTTAACTTTAACTTTAACTTTAACTTTAACTTTAACTTTAACTTTAACTTTAACTTTAACTTTAACTTTAACTTTAACTTTAACTTTAACTTTAACTTTAACTTTAACTTTAACTTTAACTTTAACTTTAACTTTAACTTTAACTTTAACTTTAACTTTAACTTTAACTTTAACTTTAACTTTAACTTTAACTTTAACTTTAACTTTAACTTTAACTTTAACTTTAACTTTAACTTTAACTTTAACTTTAACTTTAACTTTAACTTTAACTTTAACTTTAACTTTAACTTTAACTTTAACTTTAACTTTAACTTTAACTTTAACTTTAACTTTAACTTTAACTTTAACTTTAACTTTAACTTTAACTTTAACTTCTAACTTTAACTTTAACTTTAACTTTAACTTTAACTTTAACTTTAACTTTAACTTTAACTTTAACTTTAACTTTAACTTTAACTTTAACTTTAACTTTAACTTTAACTTTAACTTTAACTTTAACTTTAACTTTAACTTTAACTTTAACTTTAACTTTAACTTTAACTTTAACTTTAACTTTAACTTTAACTTTAACTTTAACTTTAACTTTAACTTTAACTTTAACTTTAACTTTAACTTTAACTTTAACTTTAACTTTAACTTTAACTTTAACTTTAACTTTAACTTTAACTTTAACTTTAACTTTAACTTTAACTTTAACTTTAACTTTAACTTTAACTTTAACTTTAACTTTAACTTTAACTTTAACTTTAACTTTAACTTTAACTTTAACTTTAACTTTAACTTTAACTTTAACTTTAACTTTAACTTTAACTTTAACTTTAACTTTAACTTTAACTTTAACTTTAACTTTAACTTTAACTTTAACTTTAACTTTAAAACTTTAACTTTAACTTTAACTTTAACTTTAACTTTAACTTTTTAACTTTAACTTTAACTTTAACTTTAACTTTAACTTTAACTTTAACTTTAACTTTAACTTTAACTTTAACTTTAACTTTAACTTTAACTTTAACTTTAACTTTAACTTTAACTTTAACTTTAACTTTAACTTTAACTTTAACTTTAACTTTAACTTTAACTTTAACTTTAACTTTAACTTTAACTTTAACTTTAACTTTAACTTTAACTTTAACTTTAACTTTAACTTTAACTTTAACTTTAACTTTAACTTTAACTTTAACTTAACTTTAACTTTAACTTTAACTTTAACTTTAACTTTAACTTTAACTTTAACTTTAACTTTAACTTTAACTTTAACTTTAACTTTAACTTTAACTTTAACTTTAACTTTAACTTTAACTTTAACTTTAACTTTAACTTTAACTTTAACTTTAACTTTAACTTTAACTTTAACTTTAACTTTAACTTTAACTTTAACTTTAACTTTAACTTTAACTTTAACTTTAACTTTAACTTTAACTTTAACTTTAACTTTAACTTTAACTTTAACTTTAACTTTAACTTTAACTTTAACTTTAACTTTAACTTTAACTTTAACTTTAACTTTAACTTTAACTTTAACTTTAACTTTAACTTTAACTTTAACTTTAACTTTAACTTTAACTTTAACTTTAACTTTAACTTTAACTTTAACTTTAACTTTAACTTTAACTTTAACTTTAACTTTAACTTTAACTTTAACTTTAACTTTAACTTTAACTTTAACTTTAACTTTAACTTTAACTTTAACTTTAACTTTAACTTTAACTTTAACTTTAACTTTAACTTTAACTTTAACTTTAACTTTAACTTTAACTTTAACTTTAACTTTAACTTTAACTTTAACTTTAACTTTAACTTTAACTTTAACTTTAACTTTAACTTTAACTTTAACTTTAACTTTAACTTTAACTTTAACTTTAACTTTAACTTTAACTTTAACTTTAACTTTAAAACTTTAACTTTAACTTTAACTTTAACTTTAACTTTAACTTTAACTTTAACTTTAACTTTAACTTTAACTTTAACTTTAACTTTAACTTTAACTTTAACTTTAACTTTAACTTTAACTTTAACTTTAACTTTAACTTTAACTTTAACTTTAACTTTAACTTTAACTTTAACTTTAACTTTAACTTTAACTTTAACTTTAACTTTAACTTTAACTTTAACTTTAACTTTAACTTTAACTTTAACTTTAACTTTAACTTTAACTTTAACTTTAACTTTAACTTTAACTTTAACTTTAACTTTAACTTTAACTTTAACTTTTTAACTTTAACTTTAACTTTAACTTTAACTTTAACTTTAACTTTAACTTTAACTTTAACTTTAACTTTAACTTTAACTTTAACTTTAACTTTAACTTTAACTTTAACTTTAACTTTAACTTTAACTTTAACTTTAACTTTAACTTTAACTTTAACTTTAACTTTAACTTTAACTTTAACTTTTGAACTTTAACTTTAACTTTAACTTTAACTTTAACTTTAACTTTAACTTTAACTTTAACTTTAACTTTAACTTTAACTTTAACTTTAACTTTAACTTTAACTTTAACTTTAACTTTAACTTTAACTTTAACTTTAACTTTAACTTTAACTTTAACTTTAACTTTAACTTTAACTTTAACTTTAACTTTAACTTTAACTTTAACTTTAACTTTAACTTTAACTTTAACTTTAACTTTAACTTTAACTTTAACTTTAACTTTAACTTTAACTTTAACTTTAACTTTAACTTTAACTTTAACTTTAACTTTAACTTTAACTTTAACTTTAACTTTAACTTTAACTTTAACTTTAACTTTAACTTTAACTTTAACTTTAACTTTAACTTTAACTTTAACTTTAACTTTAACTTTAACTTTAACTTTAACTTTAACTTTAACTTTAACTTTAACTTTAACTTTAACTTTAACTTTAACTTTAACTTTAACTTTAACTTTAACTTTAACTTTTTTAACTTTAACTTTAACTTTTATAAACTTTAACTTTAACTTTAACTTTAACTTTAACTTTAACTTTAACTTTAACTTTAACTTTAACTTTAACTTTAACTTTAACTTTAACTTTAACTTTAACTTTAACTTTAACTTTAACTTTAACTTTAACTTTAACTTTAACTTTAACTTTAACTTTAACTTTAACTTTAACTTTAACTTTAACTTTAACTTTAACTTTAACTTTAACTTTAACTTTAACTTTAACTTTAACTTTAACTTTAACTTTAACTTTAACTTTAACTTTAACTTTAACTTTAACTTTAACTTTAACTTTAACTTTAACTTTAACTTTAACTTTAACTTTAACTTTAACTTTAACTTTAACTTTAACTTTAACTTTAACTTTAACTTTAACTTTAACTTTAACTTTAACTTTAACTTTAACTTTAACTTTAACTTTAACTTTAACTTTAACTTTAACTTTAACTTTAACTTTAACTTTAACTTTAACTTTAACTTTAACTTTAACTTTAACTTTAACTTTAAACTTTAACTTTAACTTTAACTTTAACTTTAACTTTAACTTTTTAACTTTAACTTTAACTTTAACTTTAACTTTAACTTTAACTTTAACTTTAACTTTAACTTTAACTTTAACTTTAACTTTAACTTTAACTTTAACTTTAACTTTAACTTTAACTTTAACTTTAACTTTAACTTTAACTTTAACTTTAACTTTAACTTTAACTTTAACTTTAACTTTAACTTTAACTTTAACTTTAACTTTAACTTTAACTTTAACTTTAACTTTAACTTTAACTTTAACTTTAACTTTAACTTTAACTTTAACTTTAACTTTAACTTTAACTTTAACTTTAACTTTAACTTTAACTTTAACTTTAACTTTAACTTTAACTTTAACTTTAACTTTAACTTTAACTTTAACTTTAACTTTAACTTTAACTTTAACTTTAACTTTAACTTTAACTTTAACTTTAACTTTAACTTTAACTTTAACTTTAACTTTAACTTTAACTTTAACTTTAACTTTAACTTTAACTTTAACTTTAACTTTAACTTTAACTTTAACTTTAACTTTAACTTTAACTTTAACTTTAACTTTAACTTTAACTTTAACTTTAACTTTAACTTTAACTTTAACTTTAACTTTAACTTTAACTTTAACTTTAACTTTAACTTTAACTTTAACTTTAACTTTAACTTTAACTTTAACTTTAACTTTAACTTTAACTTTAACTTTAACTTTAACTTTAACTTTAACTTTAACTTTAACTTTAACTTTAACTTTAACTTTAACTTTAACTTTAACTTTAACTTTAACTTTAACTTTAACTTTAACTTTAACTTTAACTTTAACTTTAACTTTAACTTTAACTTTAACTTTAACTTTAACTTTAACTTTAACTTTAACTTTAACTTTAACTTTAACTTTAACTTTAACTTTAACTTTAACTTTAACTTTAACTTTAACTTTAACTTTAACTTTAACTTTAACTTTAACTTTAACTTTAACTTTAACTTTAACTTTAACTTTAACTTTAACTTTAACTTTAACTTTAACTTTAACTTTAACTTTAACTTTAACTTTAACTTTAACTTTAACTTTAACTTTAACTTTAACTTTAACTTTAACTTTAACTTTAACTTTAACTTTAACTTTAACTTTAACTTTAACTTTAACTTTAACTTTAACTTTAACTTTAACTTTAACTTTAACTTTAACTTTAACTTTAACTTTAACTTTAACTTTAACTTTAACTTTAACTTTAACTTTAACTTTAACTTTAACTTTAACTTTAACTTTAACTTTAACTTTAACTTTAACTTTAACTTTAACTTTAACTTTAACTTTAACTTTAACTTTAACTTTAACTTTAACTTTAAACTTTAACTTTAACTTTAACTTTAACTTTAACTTTAACTTTAACTTTAACTTTAACTTTAACTTTAACTTTAACTTTAACTTTAACTTTAACTTTAACTTTAACTTTAACTTTAACTTTAACTTTAACTTTAACTTTAACTTTTAACTTTAACTTTAACTTTAACTTTAACTTTAACTTTAACTTTAACTTTAACTTTAACTTTAACTTTAACTTTAACTTTAACTTTAACTTTAACTTTAACTTTAACTTTAACTTTAACTTTAACTTTAACTTTAACTTTAACTTTAACTTTAACTTTAACTTTAACTTTAACTTTAACTTTAACTTTAACTTTAACTTTAACTTTAACTTTAACTTTAACTTTAACTTTAACTTTAACTTTAACTTTAACTTTAACTTTAACTTTAACTTTAACTTTAACTTTAACTTTAACTTTAACTTTAACTTTAACTTTAACTTTTAACTTTAACTTTAACTTTAACTTTAACTTTAACTTTAACTTTAACTTTAACTTTAACTTTAACTTTAACTTTAACTTTAACTTTAACTTTAACTTTAACTTTAACTTTAACTTTAACTTTAACTTTAACTTTAACTTTAACTTTAACTTTAACTTTAACTTTAACTTTAACTTTAACTTTAACTTTAACTTTAACTTTAACTTTAACTTTAACTTTAACTTTAACTTTAACTTTAACTTTAACTTTAACTTTAACTTTAACTTTAACTTTAACTTTAACTTTAACTTTAACTTTAACTTTAACTTTAACTTTAACTTTAACTTTAACTTTAACTTTAACTTTAACTTTAACTTTAACTTTAACTTTAACTTTAACTTTAACTTTAACTTTAACTTTAACTTTAACTTTAACTTTAACTTTAACTTTAACTTTAACTTTAACTTTAACTTTAACTTTAACTTTAACTTTAACTTTAACTTTAACTTTAACTTTAACTTTAACTTTAACTTTAACTTTAACTTTAACTTTAACTTTAACTTTAACTTTAACTTTAACTTTAACTTTAACTTTAACTTTAACTTTAACTTTAACTTTAACTTTAACTTTAACTTTAACTTTAACTTTAACTTTAACTTTAACTTTAACTTTAACTTTAACTTTAACTTTAACTTTAACTTTAACTTTAACTTTAACTTTAACTTTAACTTTAACTTTAACTTTTAACTTTAACTTTAACTTTAACTTTAACTTTAACTTTAACTTTAACTTTAACTTTAACTTTAACTTTAACTTTAACTTTAACTTTAACTTTAACTTTAACTTTAACTTTAACTTTAACTTTAACTTTAACTTTAACTTTAACTTTAACTTTAACTTTAACTTTAACTTTAACTTTAACTTTAACTTTAACTTTAACTTTAACTTTAACTTTAACTTTAACTTTAACTTTAACTTTAACTTTAACTTTAACTTTAACTTTAACTTTAACTTTAACTTTAACTTTAACTTTAACTTTAACTTTAACTTTAACTTTAACTTTAACTTTAACTTTAACTTTAACTTTAACTTTAACTTTAACTTTAACTTTAACTTTAACTTTAACTTTAACTTTAACTTTAACTTTAACTTTAACTTTAACTTTAACTTTAACTTTAACTTTAACTTTAACTTTAACTTTAACTTTAACTTTAACTTTAACTTTAACTTTAACTTTAACTTTAACCTTTAACTTTAACTTTAACTTTAACTTTAACTTTAACTTTAACTTTAACTTTAACTTTAACTTTAACTTTAACTTTAACTTTAACTTTAACTTTAACTTTAACTTTAACTTTAACTTTAACTTTAACTTTAACTTTAACTTTAACTTTAACTTTAACTTTAACTTTAACTTTAACTTTAACTTTAACTTTAACTTT
The DNA here is from genome assembly GCA_026225945.1 of Cricetomys ansorgei. Taxonomy (NCBI): domain Eukaryota; kingdom Metazoa; phylum Chordata; class Mammalia; order Rodentia; family Nesomyidae; genus Cricetomys; species Cricetomys ansorgei. Next base: position 2,558,097 of record JAMJFZ010000770.1, read on the forward strand.
AACTTTAACTTTAACTTTAACTTTAACTTTAACTTTAACTTTAACTTTAACTTTAACTTTAACTTTAACTTTAACTTTAACTTTAACTTTAACTTTAACTTTAACTTTTTAACTTTAACTTAACTTTAACTTTAACTTTAACTTTAACTTTAACTTTAACTTTAACTTTAACTTTAACTTTAACTTTAACTTTAACTTTAACTTTAACTTTAACTTTAACTTTAACTTTAACTTTAACTTTAACTTTAACTTTAACTTTAACTTTAACTTTAACTTTAACTTTAACTTTAACTTTAACTTTAACTTTAACTTTAACTTTAACTTTGAAACTTTAACTTTAACTTTAACTTTAACTTTAACTTTAACTTTAACTTTAACTTTAACTTTAACTTTAACTTTAACTTTAACTTTAACTTTAACTTTAACTTTAACTTTAACTTTAACTTTAACTTTAACTTTAACTTTAACTTTAACTTTAACTTTAACTTTAACTTTAACTTTAACTTTAACTTTAACTTTAACTTTAACTTTAACTTTAACTTTAACTTTAACTTTAACTTTAACTTTAACTTTAACTTTAACTTTAACTTTAACTTTAACTTTAACTTTAACTTTAACTTTAACTTTAACTTTAACTTTAACTTTAACTTTAACTTTAACTTTAACTTTAACTTTAACTTTAACTTTAACTTTAACTTTAACTTTAACTTTAACTTTAACTTTAACTTTAACTTTAACTTTAACTTTAACTTTAACTTTAACTTTAACTTTAACTTTAACTTTAACTTTAACTTTAACTTTAACTTTAACTTTAACTTTAACTTTAACTTTAACTTTAACTTGTAACTTTAACTTTAACTTTAACTTTAACTTTAACTTTAACTTTAACTTTAACTTTAACTTTAACTTTAACTTTTTAACTTTAACTTTAACTTTAACTTTAACTTTAACTTTAACTTTAACTTTAACTTTAACTTTAACTTTAACTTTAACTTTAACTTTAACTTTAACTTTAACTTTAACTTTAACTTTAACTTTAACTTTAACTTTAACTTTAACTTTAACTTTAACTTTAACTTTAACTTTAACTTTAACTTTAACTTTAACTTTAACTTTAACTTTAACTTTAACTTTAACTTTAACTTTAACTTTAACTTTAACTTTAACTTTAACTTTAACTTTAACTTTAACTTTAACTTTAACTTTAACTTTAACTTTAACTTTAACTTTAACTTTAACTTTAACTTTAACTTTAACTTTAACTTTAACTTTAACTTTAACTTTAACTTTAACTTTAACTTTAACTTTAACTTTAACTTTAACTTTAACTTTAACTTTAACTTTAACTAACTTTAACTTTAACTTTAACTTTAACTTTTTAACTTTAACTTTAACTTTAACTTTAACTTTAACTTTAACTTTAACTTTAACTTTAACTTTAACTTTAACTTTAACTTTAACTTTAACTTTAACTTTAACTTTAACTTTAACTTTAACTTTAACTTTAACTTTAACTTTAACTTTAACTTTAACTTTAACTTTAACTTTAACTTTAACTTTAACTTTAACTTTAACTTTAACTTTAACTTTAACTTTAACTTTAACTTTAACTTTAACTTTAACTTTAACTTTAACTTTAACTTTAACTTTAACTTTAACTTTAACTTTAACTTTAACTTTAACTTTAACTTTAACTTTAACTTTAACTTTAACTTTAACTTTAACTTTAACTTTAACTTTAACTTTAACTTTAACTTTAACTTTAACTTTAACTTTAACTTTAACTTTAACTTTAACTTTAACTTTAACTTTAACTTTAACTTTAACTTTAACTTTAACTTTAACTTTAACTTTAACTTTAACTTTAACTTTAACTTTAACTTTAACTTTAACTTTAACTTTAA
>JAMJFZ010000770.1:2565000-2567500 GCA_026225945.1 Cricetomys ansorgei
AACCCTAACCCTAACCCTAACCCTAACCCTAACCCTAACCCTAACCCTAACCCTAACCCTAACCCTAACCCTAACCCTAACCCTAACCCTAACCCTAACCCTAACCCTAACCCTAACCCTAACCCTAACCCTAACCCTAACCCTAACCCTAACCCTAACCCTAACCCTAACCCTAACCCTAACCCTAACCCTAACCCTAACCCTAACCCTAACCCTAACCCTAACCCTAACCCTAACCCTAACCCTAACCCTAACCCTAACCCTAACCCTAACCCTAACCCTAACCCTAACCCTAACCCTAACCCTAACCCTAACCCTAACCCTAACCCTAACCCTAACCCTAACCCTAACCCTAACCCTAACCCTAACCCTAACCCTAACCCTAACCCTAACCCTAACCCTAACCCTAACCCTAACCCTAACCCTAACCCTAACCCTAACCCTAACCCTAACCCTAACCCTAACCCTAACCCTAACCCTAACCCTAACCCTAACCCTAACCCTAACCCTAACCCTAACCCTAACCCTAACCCTAACCCTAACCCTAACCCTAACCCTAACCCTAACCCTAACCCTAACCCTAACCCTAACCCTAACCCTAACCCTAACCCTAACCCTAACCCTAACCCTAACCCTAACCCTAACCCTAACCCTAACCCTAACCCTAACCCTAACCCTAACCCTAACCCTAACCCTAACCCTAACCCTAACCCTAACCCTAACCCTAACCCTAACCCTAACCCTAACCCTAACCCTAACCCTAACCCTAACCCTAACCCTAACCCTAACCCTAACCCTAACCCTAACCCTAACCCTAACCCTAACCCTAACCCTAACCCTAACCCTAACCCTAACCCTAACCCTAACCCTAACCCTAACCCTAACCCTAACCCTAACCCTAACCCTAACCCTAACCCTAACCCTAACCCTAACCCTAACCCTAACCCTAACCCTAACCCTAACCCTAACCCTAACCCTAACCCTAACCCTAACCCTAACCCTAACCCTAACCCTAACCCTAACCCTAACCCTAACCCTAACCCTAACCCTAACCCTAACCCTAACCCTAACCCTAACCCTAACCCTAACCCTAACCCTAACCCTAACCCTAACCCTAACCCTAACCCTAACCCTAACCCTAACCCTAACCCTAACCCTAACCCTAACCCTAACCCTAACCCTAACCCTAACCCTAACCCTAACCCTAACCCTAACCCTAACCCTAACCCTAACCCTAACCCTAACCCTAACCCTAACCCTAACCCTAACCCTAACCCTAACCCTAACCCTAACCCTAACCCTAACCCTAACCCTAACCCTAACCCTAACCCTAACCCTAACCCTAACCCTAACCCTAACCCTAACCCTAACCCTAACCCTAACCCTAACCCTAACCCTAACCCTAACCCTAACCCTAACCCTAACCCTAACCCTAACCCTAACCCTAACCCTAACCCTAACCCTAACCCTAACCCTAACCCTAACCCTAACCCTAACCCTAACCCTAACCCTAACCCTAACCCTAACCCTAACCCTAACCCTAACCCTAACCCTAACCCTAACCCTAACCCTAACCCTAACCCTAACCCTAACCCTAACCCTAACCCTAACCCTAACCCTAACCCTAACCCTAACCCTAACCCTAACCCTAACCCTAACCCTAACCCTAACCCTAACCCTAACCCTAACCCTAACCCTAACCCTAACCCTAACCCTAACCCTAACCCTAACCCTAACCCTAACCCTAACCCTAACCCTAACCCTAACCCTAACCCTAACCCTAACCCTAACCCTAACCCTAACCCTAACCCTAACCCTAACCCTAACCCTAACCCTAACCCTAACCCTAACCCTAACCCTAACCCTAACCCTAACCCTAACCCTAACCCTAACCCTAACCCTAACCCTAACCCTAACCCTAACCCTAACCCTAACCCTAACCCTAACCCTAACCCTAACCCTAACCCTAACCCTAACCCTAACCCTAACCCTAACCCTAACCCTAACCCTAACCCTAACCCTAACCCTAACCCTAACCCTAACCCTAACCCTAACCCTAACCCTAACCCTAACCCTAACCCTAACCCTAACCCTAACCCTAACCCTAACCCTAACCCTAACCCTAACCCTAACCCTAACCCTAACCCTAACCCTAACCCTAACCCTAACCCTAACCCTAACCCTAACCCTAACCCTAACCCTAACCCTAACCCTAACCCTAACCCTAACCCTAACCCTAACCCTAACCCTAACCCTAACCCTAACCCTAACCCTAACCCTAACCCTAACCCTAACCCTAACCCTAACCCTAACCCTAACCCTAACCCTAACCCTAACCCTAACCCTAACCCTAACCCTAACCCTAACCCTAACCCTAACCCTAACCCTAACCCTAACCCTAACCCTAACCCTAACCCTAACCCTAACCCTAACCCTAACCCTAACCCTAACCCTAACCCTAACCCTAACCCTAACCCTAACCCTAACCCTAACCCTAACC